>JNDP01000949.1:0-21924 GCA_000696975.1 Apophysomyces trapeziformis B9324
ATGGGACTGCAAACTGCGATCACAGACGAACAAGCTATCAATGTAAGTATTCATATGCTGCTACTTAAGATCACAGTTATTAATACATTGCATTGTAGGCTCAAATCCGCTTTGTCGTCTTGGCAGCCACATGTGGAAATGATTATGCCAAAAATCTACGAGGCAAATCATTCAAAAGGGTCAAGGCAGCATTAGAACAAGTCCCACTAGCTGATGAAGCGGACACTTTGCTGCAGACCTTGATGAACAATATCGATGCCTTTGTATCAGATTCTGAGATGCACGGATTCAGGGTTGCACTCCACCAGTTTTGCAGGCCACGAGTTTCTAGAGTTCATTCTGATCAGCACCCTTATTCATTACGGCGATATCCGTTTACGAAACGCCGATAGTAACATTATTGAAAGTCTTGCTCGTTTGGCTGTAGCAGGGACAGCTCCGGCGCGACACAACCAGCGTCCCGATTATGGAAGCCGATACAGATTGCTCGAGCCGGCACACGAACTTAACGAAGGTGTGATCGAAGAGGAAGACATTGGACCGCATGTTCCAAAAGGTGGTAAAAAGCAGACCAGACCCGCCAAGAAGGGTCGCGCGGGACCGTCGAGACGGCAGGCACAGTTTATCAGGGATGCCGCAAGTGGTGAAATCAGGGACTCCTTCCCGGAAAAGATCACTTACACCGAGGATGACACCGGCCATCGTATTACGCTTTATCAAAGTTCCAGATATGTTGCTACTGCGGATGCTGGTCTTTATTCATTTGTACTCGCAGCTGCTGTTGATCGAGCACGAAGAAGAAATAGGCCAGATCAGGAAGGCATAGACGAAGCTTCACTCAAAAGGTTATGGACAAGGTCGTCGATGATATGTCTTATGTCCGTTACGTTAGTTATCATATTGCCAACATTGCCATACGCGAAGCATACAACTTGGACAACAATGCAATGCTGAGCTTCTATGAACTCTTCTTCCGGAACGGTAAGCGCACGGCTCAGGACCTATGGCGACACATCTTCTATTGCGCAACAAACTATCAGACGATGGGAAGAAGTGAACCAAGCCTTGCCACGCGACAGGCAGCTAGCGAAGCTCAATATACCACAGTCGGATATTTTGCACTCTGACGGCCAGCTCCGTAGGCATAATGACGACCGAACGAACCTCTTCAAGGCCTTCACAGCAGATACAGCCTTCTTTTATCTGTCAAGAATGCTTACGACACCGCTGGAGCGAAACGTTCTCTTGAAGGCACGGAAGTTATGGTATCAAGATTGTTCGGCCGAGATGTGCATAGCACCAACTATAATGTACATGGGAGACATGGTGACTGAGATCGCCAATGGCGCCAGCGTTGATTTTCGCAAGAACATCGTTTACAACTTCAAGGACCGTTACTATGATTATCTTCGATCGCGACTGAAAGAAGTGGCTCGGGTACCAGTTAGTTGGCCTGCTCCAGATCAAGGAAGATTTGATGAATTCGTTCAAGACATTATCAATTCTGTTCATGACGGAATTCAACATGTAGATGCACAGGAACGACAGCCGAGGTTCCGATACATCGCTGAAGCTAATATCCGTGAACAAGTCAACAAATTTGTGACCAACATGGTGAATCGATACAAGAACTCGATTGAAGCATTTGATGGAGACAGGTGCCGACTTGAAGTTGAAAATCATGCAACGGTGCCCCCAGGATGGCCAAGAAATAAGGACAAGCTTATCGCCGCTCTATTTCAACGAATCTGGGGCATATCAGTAGATATTAGCGAAGCTGGTGCTGATCAAGAAGATTTTGAACAGCATGAACAAGATCAGGAGGAAGAACGTCAAGCAACCGGCGACATTTTTGCTGGTTTAGCAGACGATGTTCATACCCAGATTGAAGATTTCATCACCGCTGAGCGCAATCTCCAAGTAAAAGGCATTCGA
The DNA here is from genome assembly GCA_000696975.1 of Apophysomyces trapeziformis B9324. Taxonomy (NCBI): domain Eukaryota; kingdom Fungi; phylum Mucoromycota; class Mucoromycetes; order Mucorales; family Mucoraceae; genus Apophysomyces; species Apophysomyces trapeziformis. The sequence continues at coordinate 1,936 of JNDP01000949.1, forward strand.
GTGTCAAAGGTCAATCTGTCCGAATGTCTTGGTGAGAATGGGAGACAAGGAACAAACGGTGATAACAATGATGAAGGGAACGGTGATGAAGATGACGAGGATGATGTGCTCCACCGAACTTATGGAGGCAAACTTTCCAAGGCAAAGGCTGCAAGATTTATCCCGTTTATGGTCTATTTCCTGGAAAGGCGAGAAGGCAATTCCCAATCTTTCGTTTTATGTCCTCTCCAAGCACATCATCCAATTGCTATCCCTTTCAATCTTTCCTTTACGACAACTTTGCTCACTCGCATTGAGCATTTCTTTCGTCCTATCATTCAGCAATTGGAGCAAGAATTAACAGCTGGTCCCAATGATCGACGCAATGCTGAATTGACGAGAGGTAAGTAGAAGTTATCAATTGTATGTAGTAGAGCAAATTCACTTATATTTCAATTACAGAGAGAGACAATCTACAAAATGCATGTGTAAAACTCCAGGGCATTAAGAGCAGAGATTCATTCAGCGCACTCTTCGACATCCGTCGGCAAGCTACCATTACAAGAGACGGAGGCGTTGATGTCCGAGATCGGGGTAACATGCGATGGTTGAACCAGCGAATACCGGGCAATGAAAACAAGCTTCGTTTCTCTCGACGTCGTGTCTTTCGCACTGACGGTGTTCGCCTATATTTCATATACAATTGATTGGCTCATGTCACGTCGTGGAAATACTACATGCGAGTATTTGACGGAGCTCAGACGAACAACAAGAGAGACGTTGAAGGACACATGGCAAGCCGGCTCATCTGGGGATCAGTACGATTATCTCCAGTATTACGATGGTGTAGTTGGTCTGGACTTTGGAGAGGTATGTGCTGCTGCAAGTGTGTTCCCACCGAGGGAGCCTAGACTATACGGTTCCCAGCTCACTATCAAGCGAGGCTATCTGTATGGCAGAACTATTCCAAACCGCGACTGGCTAGAAGCTCGCAAGGCTGCCAACAACATTGACGACATCGAGGCTGCTTTAAGTGAAGGATCACCACGAAGCACTTATGACAGATATCGGGAATACCTGCGACAACTCAAGACAAACGACAATGGTCTTCGGTTATGGAAGTTTTACTCCAACCGATCTGTCCATCGCAGAATCTGGGACAATGCGATATCTCAGAGATCGTGCCTTGACAAGGCTTGCTACCTCATCACGAATCAAGCTAGGCGTACTTTCGACATGAATCACGAAATGGATAATAATCGAAGACATGTCGATCAGCCTCGCCTTGTTTATGCTTTTGGCATAGACGGGATGAGTCGAAAGTCAAGACGAGGGGCTTTGGCGCCTATGGACCACAAGATTGCCAATGCTTTGTACCGGAAGATCAACCAGAAGAATCGAAACAAGGACAGACAACATGGCGACGTATTCACTCGAGTCGATGAATACCTCACATCGACGGTGTGTTGTCGCTGCTCCAAGGAAGGTCAAGACCGACGTGTGGACTTTTTGCGACGACATCCTACGGCACCGGTACAAGATAGAGCTCGATTGGAAAACGATGGTCGTGAGAAAGTACTGCGCGTAGTTCAGTGTGAAAACTGTGGTCGTACGTTCCACCGGGATGGTAATGCAGCAGACAACCAGGCTACCATAGCACGATACATGCTACGGTTTCAGCAGCGTCCTCGTTGGTTCATCCGTCCATCAAGGCGGCTGGAAGCGGCTGGCGAAGAGGAGGCGACCCTGACGACTGGTCGTGCAGAGCTTCAACAGAGGGCTAGTGGCCGAGAGTTAGCGGGGGCACAGGACGTGCCTGGGATTGCCGAGCCTCGACGACGCCCTAGCCAAGAAGCGGCGGTGATGACCCCAACTGCAGGACGTCGAACAACAGTCAGCCAAACCGAGACTATGGTTGAACCACCCAGGTCTCGCAGACGAATCAGCCGACGAGAAGAAAGAGCTGAATCGTCCCGACCTCTTTTAAGGCGATCTGAGAGGCAGCAAGCAAAAAGACAGAAAAGGATCCACGAGTCAAGTGGATAGGGCTTTTACGCCCGGTATTTGGTAAGTGTCATTGAATTAGTGTTATTTTTCTTCTACTACTCACCAACTGAAATTTATATATGCATCTGGCATTCACTTGGCGGGGAGATGGGTATGGCGTTGTCAGTTTTATGACAGGTATGTAAAAGTTGGTCAATTCCAACTCTTATAACACAACAATTAATGTAATTTGTTAGCGTCAAGCCCAGTTTCCAAAATGCGCCAAGTGAATTTGCTAGATGCGACTTTAATTTTTGGAAATAAAAGTACAGTTTTGACTTTTCATATTGAAATTCATCCAGCCCAGGTACTTCAGACGCTATTTATGTCGGATCAAGTAAATACATTTCGATCTTCTTGCACCGGAGCTGCCATTGCTCTCCTGTAAGCCTACGTAGTGCTATAAGTTCATAGAGATTGTCAAAATACGCTACGGCCACAATAATTCTATACAAAAATGCTCACATAGATTTGGTCTTATTAATTGTTTACCCACATTTACAATTCGCCTTCAGCAAAATCGCAAATTATCGATTTAGCAGAGGTTGCAAACGGCAGAAGACCTGCATACCATAGTAGGAAACTCAGAGAATGGAGGATGATAACCAGTTAACTTGGCAATCAGCGCAAGAGACGAAGTGCAGAAATGCGGAGAACGGTACATGCCTTGATACATAGTAAGTATGCGCAAAGCGATGATATCTAGTTATTAATGCAGATGATATGCCAGGGTAAGTGCATAACGCGCCGTCCTCATAGGGTCTTCCAAGGAGCCAAAGGTTGTTAAAAAGCGAGCAGCTGTGTTAAGTAACAAAATTAGGTTAATCTTTCAGGCACCAATGAGGTACATGTTGTAGTAACTAAAAGGAAGAGGCTGGGCTTACTGAAACTTTAGGATGCTGAATCCACCGATATGTACGAACCTGATGAGGAAAACTCCGATGGCAATAAATATAAACGATACGGATCACAGTGATGATGATGTTGGATACTATGAAACTGATGTGGGTTACATAGCAGAGGATGAAGAGCCAGTTCAAGTCTGTCTGGCTATCACCACACAAAGCCATGATCAGATGCAAATATCCGGAAAGCAGCAAGGAAGAAGAAAATGCAAGCAATAGTGAGCTGCATCCGATTGCATATAATTTTGCGGATGATGAAGATGATTTGGATACATCCACTCTCTGCAATTTGAAATTACATGCTTTGGTCACCAAACGTTCTGTTAGCCGGGACTATCAAGATGAATAGATGAAATTGTTCAACAAGTTCCACGCTTCTGGTAACGGAATCTTGTTGAAGTCGCCATTTATAGCGAAGAAAGAACTGTACAAACTATACTCTATTGCTCCGAAGACGTACGATTGGTGTATCAATAGCTGTGTGATGTACGAAGAGGATAATCACAACGAGTCATGTCGGATTTCGGCGAACAATGGTATCAGAAAAATAGAAAACGGGGTTGCCATGATACAAACCTTTCGAGACTGGCCAAGGCAACATTTTCTCAATTACCTTTTAGTGCCCAGCTTGCTCGATTAAAATCGACAGACAGTACTCGAGATAAACTGCTGTATCGCGCCCGTAGAAATGAAAATGCGCAATGAGAATACCGTGGCGTATTCGACGGCGCTACGTATAGAACCATTTCCAGCAAACTCTTTACTGAAAACCTGGACATTACATTGGCTCTTTATACTGACGGATTTCGCCCGTTCAACAGTGATCCTACTCTATGACTATCATCCATCTCGTAGTTTTGAATTTGCCACGAGAAGAACGATACGAGAAAACTAATATGATACAGTACTGCATTATCCCTGGTCCAAGAGCGCCACAAGATTTGTCTAGCGTTTTGCGTTCATTGATTGCTGACTTGGAAGTAATGCAAGAAGCAGGTTTACGGGTTACCAAAGACAGTAGAACATTCGTATCCAAGGTGCATTTATTACTAGCAACTGGTGATGTGCCTGCTGTATCCAAGATGATGAATCACCGAGGACACACGTACCATCTTGCCTACAGGCATTGTTTTATCCATGATCAACGCGGAGAATTTTATCAAGAAATACAGTACCGTTTGAGCAATGACAACATCAACGTAGTCAAACAAGCGCGCGGAATAGCGTGTTTACCACTGTCTTCACCAGCGCCTTTACGAACAAAAAGATCTATAAAGATTGGCAACGAGGCTCAGGGGATTTTTGCTCCATCACCTTTCGCAAACCTATACACATTCAAAAGTATATAGTTCTTGGGGCTTCGGTCCCTGCCGGTGCAGTTAAACGCCACGATTCCCAATGCAATAACCACTGGTTCGATTCGTTCCGCCGCAAGAGCTTTTACCGCAGTCTCAACGTCGCTCTCTACCGTGTTATGCAAAATCAGCTATTCCCGTGGTCGCTTCCCTACCTGGGTTTCAAATCAAATCCACCTCTGGCTAAATTTGTTCTATCATTATCGTCTGTCGTCGTAGTTAGCATGCCTTTCTCTTGTCTGTACATTCACTCTGTAATTGGGCTGTCTCGAACAGATATGTCTGTCACAGACACTGTGTTCAAATAGAGACGTTAAATAAAACCAACAAATTTTAAACGTATATAGTTCTTCAGTCTTGACGAGATGCATCTTATCGGACATGGAATAGCGAAACAATTATGGGAATTGGTTTCAGGACGATTTTAAAAAAGAAGGGAACCGGTTATATCTAGGTCCAGTCATGCGGTCGCAGTTAGGTGAAGTTATGGCAAAGTCAAACAGTTCTCTTCCAACCACTTTTACCGGAAGGTAAAAGAATACTGAAACCTCCAGTGGCCATTTCCGAGCCGTCGATTGGGTTGACTTTCTCACTACGATAGTACGAGCTCTCATAATCGAATGTATAAAGCAAGTAAGCAAAACATGCGCTGTTTTGCCTCTCTCAAGCATGCTCTCTTGCTTCGGAGTGGGAAATCGATGAGCAAAGTATTCGAACAATCGACGAGCATATAATTGAATGGCGCACGTTCCGTGTAAACCAAGTAAAAAGTCTCAAAATCCTCCCTGGCGTCTTCACGGTTACTCAACACTATTTAAGTCATATTGGAGCAACTATACGACAGCTTCTACCACTGCCAGCTTACAGTGCTAGGTGCATGGAGAGAGCAGTCGGAGAATATGTTTCTTGTATAAAGTCGCGCTCAGCACCTGCCGCCAATGCCAGCAGCATTTTATGCAAGCTCGCTCCTGTTCGTCACTTTGGTCGATTGCATGGCGAATCTGACTATGACAACAATGTTCAAAGAGCAGAGCGAGCATTGGTAATACCGGAGGACGGGAACTCTGCAGAGATATAGGGACCAATGAAGGTATTCGCTCTAAACTGGTCTCAGGAGTTGACTTGCATAACCTTGTTTACAAATTCTGGTCGATATACCTGGAGGACCTCGGTGTTGTTGAGCCAAAAATAACAATTGGATCTCGACTGTGGAAAAAGAATGGCGAAGTAGTGAGTTGTTTACAACATCAGAGAATTGGTAAAGAGCTATACTGAGGCTTGAAATGGATCCGTCTTTAGAAGCCAATGGCTTGTTCACAGATTTTCAAGAAAAAGCAAAAGGTCTATTTCATCGGTAGGTTTACCATTTACCATATACATGATATTTGTGAACTTTAACTCTAATAATCCTCTTCATCAGATCATCGTTCAGGAGTTTGACGTCCCGGTAAAGGTTTTCAGTTCAGATGATGCAATGCATGCAAAATAATGTATGAAAATTTCAAAACTACGACGAAGTATACCTAGATCCATCATCTGCTTTTAGCTCGACAAGTATTTTAAGAAAAGCAGTATTGATGAGTCCGTCGCTTTCAAGTACAATCCATTTATGGCCGCTGATGGACTTGATATCGGAGAGTGCATCGTCAGATGCTGAAGTGACTATGACGCCAGGCGAGACGCCACTTCTCGCAACGCACTCAGAAAACAAAGGGAAGGAAGACAGCCGTTGTGCATTCAACGCGGATGGCATCCTGCGTGTTGAAACGTTGGACAAAGTTGAAAATACTAACTATGGAAGCAACCGGTGCATACGGATTTAAGGACAGAAGTAGATGTGGATATGACTACATCAAAGCGGCGTTTCTTTGCCTGACTATGCTTAGAAAGCTAGCTCGCGCTTATAATGCAGCTGCATTTGACTTATTTTCCAAAATCCGAACTTACTTGTTGCAAATAAAGTCGCATTTTCGCAACAATTCTTCCATCTTGTATTGCTCTGCAATTAAGACGACGTCGTCGGCATAGAGTAGGCAATTGATATGGGCCGTAAGGTCACCCGAGTTTATCTCGTGCGTTATCTCCAGGGTACGGAGCAGTTGAGGAAGTTCATTGATGTACCCCAAATAGAGGTATGGTGAAAGAATGGATCCTTGTAGAACACCGGTACGGGAACGGAAACGGCGAGATGTCGCGTTTGAGAGTAGTACTTCGATTAAAACGTCATCAAAAAAGTTACGCAGTAGAGTCAGGAGGGGAGCTGGGAGGTGTTGCTGTAGGATATTCCAGATGCGGACACGATCGACAGTGTCGTAGGCTGATTTAATATCTAAGAAAGCTAAGACTGGTATGATCTTTTATGTGGTGCGTAGGGTATGATAGATTTCCGGATAGACAGAAGGCTTGATCCTGTGCGCCAAGGGGCATACGAAAACCGCCTTGCGCCACATCAAGGGGAGATCCAGCATCTTGATATCAATTTTCAGAGCCTGCGAGTTTACTTCTTAAAAACACTGCACATTGCGTGTCATTCCCCAATGGCCAACCCTTTCTCCAGCCAAATGTATAAGGACGTTCACCTCTATATGCCTCTTGTTGAGGCATTGAACAAACAAAAGTATGCATATATTAACAGCCTTTTTCTCCCAGACTTCAGAGATAATAAGAAACGAATCATAATATTTACGACTGCTCTACTTCAAACAGGTCCCCTAGCCATGTTAAACTTTACAGAAGAATGTTTCTAGCTAAATTAACCCAGACATCCCTTTTCGTTCAAAGAGATATCCAGATGAAGTGTGATAAAGAAGAAATACATTTTTATGCCGCGTGCTTGGGTCTTGGCCTCGGCCTTCCAGCAGAGTTTTGATGCGGCGGGCGGCCTCCGTTACGCTGGCCCCTATTTGCGTCCCCATGCTGTTCGTAATGAGGACGCTGTTCTTGTCGCTGCTGCTGATGGTAATGATGTTGTTGATGTTGAGACTGACGTTGAGACTGATACTGAGACGGATATTGAGGCTGATACTCCTGTTGCTGTTGCTGAAGACGCATAGATTCCGCGGCCTGTCTATTGGGCTTCTGGACTTGAGCATCTTCTAAAGAACTAGGAGCCACGTAGAGATTCTTATCGATCACCGGAGGAATGGGTTGGATTTCCGTGCCCAACTCACGTTCAATCTTGTACAGATTGAATCTATCTTCGTATGTGATTAAATTTATCGCCAGGCCAAGATGGCCGAAACGGCCGGAACGGCCGATACGATGCAAATAAGTTTCTGCATTCTTTGGAAAATCAAAGTTGATCACTACGTTGACGGCTTGTATATCAATACCACGGGTGAGAAGATCTATAACAAGCCATCAGCTGCCTTGCCTATGAGAGCAACTCATGTTTGACACCCTTACCTGAACAAACAAGGTTACGGCAAACACCATTTCGGAAATCATGGAAAACTCGGTTTCGATGGCTTTGAAGCATTTTTGCGTGCGAGTAAAAGCATGAATAACCCAGATCAGTAATTTTCTTGGCCAGAAGTTCGACGCGATTAGTGGAATTACAGAAGATGATGGATTGATTGATTTGAAGCTAAACATAGGTCATCGTCAGTCCTGTTACCTAATCCCTATGTTGTTCTCACCTTAGAAAATAAGGTATTCAAACAATGCACTTTCTGTTTCTCCTCCACATATGCATAATACTGTGTAACACCACGCAGAGTCAATTCGTCCATCAAGTTGATCTCATACGGCTTAACGAGGTACTTGTCCTTAAAATGTTTCACAATCATTGGGAATGTTGCGCTGAACAGCATGATCTGCCTGTCCTTCGGGAAGAAATGGATCAATTGATCAATCACAGGCGTAAACTCAGGCGATAGGAGCTTGTCCGCTTCGTCCATAACGAAGGTAGTTGCTTCACTGAAATCGGCCACATTTTTCGATGCAAGATCCAGTATACGGCCAGGTGTACCAACGACGATATGGACAGGCTCACCGAGACGCATGATATCGTCTTTAAGGGTAGTGCCTCCCGTTGTCACCATTACCTGAATTCCCAAATGTTTGCCGAGTGTCTTACATACTTGCGAGGTCTGCAACGCCAATTCACGGGTTGGAACGAGTAACAATGCTTGAATCTTTGGCTTTTTGTTATTGATCTTTTCCAGTGTGGGGATAACAAAAGCCGCTGTTTTCCCAGTTCCATTTTTGGCCCTTGCCAGGATATCTCGGCCTGTCAATGCGATTGGAATAGCCTCCTCCTGAATAGGCGAAGGTCGCTCAAATCCAGCCTCAAATATGCCCATCAAAAGTTCTCGCTTTAAGAAATAGTCCTCAAACTCATTCCCTTTCGTGGCAGTGACGTCCTATGCGACCATAAAGAGAATCAACCTAAGCTGAGGGTGTTCAAAGTCGAGCACTGCTTTGCTACCTCTGTCTGCGGCCGTTTGTCTTTCGGTGGAAGCACAATATTCTTCTTCCAATTGTCATGTTCGTGACTAGAGAAGAATTAGGCGAGATGTTTATTGTTATGTTGATCACTATACGGAACATGCATTGCACGTTGTCTCCCATGTTTAAGATAGCACTGTTTTCCCCCAACCTTTCCCAGTATAAACGAAATTAGGAGAACTATACCTGAGATGCTGTTCATTAATGGATGCTGACATGGTTTAGTTTAGCAGTAAAAAGGGAATACAGAGCAAACAGAAAATAGTATCCCGGGCACCGCTCCACACTTCATAGCCCGGCGACCAATGTGTGCGTGGCAGCTATTTTCATCTTCCGACAAGAGAGTGTGTGTACACACAATGAAAAAAGCCTTGGCACTTAAGAAACAATTGAAACAAAACCTATCAATGGCTGATTCGAACATCGCTTTTCGGTACTTCTCACTGTTAGGCAGAGATAAAATGATAGCAACCCCTTCTTTCATCAAATCCTTCCTGTTTTTGCATAAGATCCTAATCATTGAGGATAAAAGTCGTATAAGTGAGAACTATTTATTACAAAGCCATAGATGAGTTTGTACTTCTATGAGAGGAGGTACAAAGCGGTACGTCCTTTATCTGAACTTGAGATGCGATTAATTCCACTTTGCATTCATAGTTAATACAGGTCGGATCACGTAATATTTTCTTTCTTATAAGGTCGGGCTAAAGAACCTATGGCCATTTGCAAGCTAGTTCTCATCTAACAACAAATACATACCTATAGTCCTCCATCTTTGAACTTTTAGATCTGTACACGGACCGTTAAGATACACAGGCCCTCGTTTTCATTGCTCCCCCGCCATAGGAGCGGATCATCCACTAAATGTTTGCTACTGTTATGGAGGCGTTACCCCAAGACAGTGTTGAGCATTATCCTTTTCATATCATGGCTAAACACGTATGTCTGCGGCTTCTTAACTGTTTGCTCAGTACAAGTCGGGCCTTTGTACTCGTCCGCATTTTAGCCCGGGATAAAGTGCACTATTCTAGATATAGTAAGAGACAGCGTCTGGGACGTAGCTTTCACAACGTTTCCTTATGAGTTCAATAGATACATTACCCTTTGCTTTACTATGACAGCTGTTAGCGTCTTCAAACAGTTGCCCCATTCCTACCTTCCGATACTGCATTGCATCATAAGGCACTTACACTTGTTCCGAAGCAATGAATATCGGGAGCCAAACGATAAACGTTGGTTTCCAACTGTTACAGTACGAATGATAGTCTTCACCAGCCCAGGTACTTTATGTTCATCAAGCTAAGAAAATTTCCCGAGGCACAGGTGCTTATCTAATAGCATCCGCAAATACTACGGCAGGATAGTTTATATTGCCATAGATATGCAATATAGGATTACTTGCCAGCGTCTACTGGAAATGCAGAGGACATTATTCATGAAATGGAAACCATAGCGAGTAAAACTGCGCTGACTTGCTATTGCGTTAATAACATGACATTGTTTATACGATAATAAATAGAGGAGCAACTTTTGGGAAACTTGCATGGTATGCTTGTTTGGTAATGAGGACATAACCTGGCCACGGTCGCATTATTGCCCGTTATTTCAGAGGACCAATGCTTATAGTTACTACTAGCATGTGCGAGAGATAGTGTCAAGTCAAGGTGATAGATGAAACATCCTAATAGCTGACAGGTAGCTATCTCCTTTTCTTGTTCTCTTGCGTATATCTTCAACAATTCCGTTTACGAAATTTCCGGTTTTCCTTTAGGATATGGATGGGGTCAAAATATTGAACGGGGCAACCTCTTGTTGCCGAATTTGCACAACTTCTGGGGTATCGAGACTGCAGATAATAATTGCACCATCAGACAGTACCTGATTATGCGAAAACAAAAAAATCATACTATATTCCATTCCATATCAAGGCTGAACTACCTGTCGATTGACCTTGGAGGTCTCTCGTTTTGAGGTACGCTTTAAGTCTGACCCAATGAACAGTATGTTTCTGAATCTTCAGAATTTGTTACTTGTTCCGTATTTTAGTAAAATTCCAGTGACTAATATAGTTTGGTTTACAGCAAGTTTCTCCAGCTGACTGTATCTCGTATCTCATAGCGCATTGTGCACAATGTCCAATAGGCATCGAGGGAGATAACGCAATCCATTGATCGGATTCTTTTTAACTGCGATGGATCTATTTGGCCTAGTTAAGACAGCTATAAAATAACCTTGCTACTTCAGCGGGTTTTTCTCTTTTTGAACGAAATAAGTGGCTATTGTGCGTATCGACTATCCCTCCGAACCTTTTTAAACATCTATTTAGGACAACTTAAAGCTTAATATGGGAATTTCTACAATTTAATTCCGACAAACAGCGTGATCCGGACGGTTGGGGGTAAGATGAACGAAATGTATGTTGTAAAATATCTCAGCGAATAAACATATGATCTTTCTATCCCTGAACAATCACTGTGCACGCCTATGTACTGTTTTGTCATTGGTAAGAAGCCCCCACAAAGCTAAGGCGCAGGCAACCCGCGCACATCAGGTGAAAAAGCCACGATCCGAAATCTGATAAGTTTTGTCCAGAAAAGGACTTCGTTAACGATCTCCAGCTAAATAACTTTTATAATTCTGTTCACAGAAATCTATCTCAATGGATGGGCTAAGCTGCGAATAATTTGCTCTATTTTTGGTCTTTATGCATCCACAACCGTTAACTTCTTGCTCTGCATGTACCTTGGCTGAACATGGTTAATATACTTGAGGCTTGTGTTATGAAGGAAGATTCCATGAGCCTCGAATCTCCGTGCCATCCCGAAACGATGATTTGGCAGATACAGCTGACTGTCCATGACAATCGTAAAAGATGAAGCACGCTGCTTGTGCTTGGATATCGATAACGGAACGTCTAATAATGGATAACAACGAAAAGGGTAGTACTTTTTCCATCGGCGAATAGGGCAAACTATGATTTTAGTGCTGTTCAACATGTTAGCATGCATGTTGCTTACCATGCTGATCCAAAAATAATCAGCCTACATTTTCCAATGCGCAGATTTTTCTGTTGTATAAGAATTTAAGGTAAGAAAATAGAGGGTGAAAACCCTGAACACCGGTATCTCCTTGCCTAACCCTTATCCGTCTGTGTGCTATTCTCTTTCGACAATGCAAATCACACTCGATTTTTGTATCGGTAAAGCCCGATATGCCTTCCGATCTTAATACATGGCGGAGTAGTATTCCTACAACTGTGGCCATGGAAGCTCGTGTTGGCTACTGTCGGCCCATGTGACGCTAAGGTCCTTTTTTGGTCGGATCGGCAAAACGCGGCTTAACCCATCTGCATGTACACTGCATTTCGAAAGCTTGACCCCGGAAAACCCGGGATTGTTGGGATATCCAAATGCACGAGTAGGTGCGGACAAATCATAATGGTTTTTGATTAGTTTTAAGGAATCCGTGTAACTTTCCGTTTAATTATAATTTGAAATCGATGGGTTCTGTCAATGCTATAATATGAAATCAAACGAAGGATATTAGAAAATCAGTGAAAAAAAGTACAGACGTTTCTTGTTTTCTTTGTCTACATGCATAAAATAATGAGAGTCATGTGGGTCTAGTTTTGTAATGGTACTAGTGTAAGAGGTGGTTCAGGGTGAGGACGGCTCAGCGTCCGCATTTTTTGGCTTCCGACGAGAAATGAAACTAGGTAAGATTCTTCGATCCGATGATGGCGAAGAGGCCTTTTGACCGGTGATAGTAGCAGCTTCGTCCGCATCCACATCCTCATCTTCACCTTTCTGAATCCATTTCTTTAGAAGTTGTACTTGGAAGTTTCCAATGAACAATCTGTCACATATCAAGTTAGCTCCCTGACTTTTACTTTCTTTTTCAGGGGAAGTGTCAAACTTACTGTATGATATGATACATCAGCAGAGGGAGCGATAAGACACCGACAATACCATAGCTTGAATCAGCGAATAAAACGTTGATAAGTGGGATACCCATAGATACAGTTTTTGTTGCACCACAGTACTAAACATAGGGTGTTAATGAATAACAATGCAATTGTATACAAACAAACAAACTTACCATGATAGCTGTAGTGTCTTTTCGTGAGAAACGCCACCTTCTAACCCAGGCGGGCTCATTGTAGCGTTTAGGCCAGGGCAATCGCGCGACGTAAATGCAGAGGGCGCAGCCGAAAAGATACATGAAGATATCAACACCAATAATAGCAACAATATCTTTGCCATTCAATTGATGGAATGCATCACTAGCGACACCATCACAAAACACGGACCAGACCATGGCCAGCAGGGCAAGACTGTTAATGATGGAAAATCGGAGCTTGGCCGCGAGGTATTTGATTTGTTTAGGGAATAAGAAACGGATAAATTGGCCAACAACGAGTGGCGCAAGCACAGTAGAACCGAGATTTTTCAGGACGTTTAGGTAGTTGGGTGTACCACGTGAAGAGCCCGGTGGAAATAGGATACGATCATCACCGAAAACTTTAAGAGAAATTTAAGAGATCGGATAAGGTTAGTTACGTGCCACGAGCGAACGGATACCAGGTCAATGAAAAACAAAGAGGACATGGACACTTACTTGTCATCAATGCCGGAGAGATGAAGATACCCATCACGTTTCCTAGCGCAGCGTTGAAAAGAGCTACAGATCATGGTGTTAATTTTTTGTTCTTTGAGAAAAGCGGTGTTTCTAATTTCTTGTTTTCTTGACATTTAGGATATTTACCAGCTGCATCGCTACCGCCGGCATTGCGTGTCATTACAGAGTTAGAGGAGACAGTTGTGCTGGTGGACAAGGCAATCATCCAACCCTGATAAACCATTGCATTGAGTTTTGCGTCTACGGCGATAAAGAATCGGACAATGCCCCAAGCAAGGAAAGGTAGTACGAGGAAATTAATAACTTGAACGACCAAATGTAACCGCCATCGCAGAATAGTTTGGAGCATCACGCGTACTTCCAATCCAAGACCAGACAGTAAAAAGATAATAATAACGGCACCCCATTTGACAGACCATTGGGACTGGATTGCACCGTGTGCCTTTCCGACATCGGGGAAAGCCCATGCGAGACCAATAACGATACCGAGACCGAGGAGAAACCAATATCGCTCAAACAGGGTGACACATGTCCGCCAGATTCGTCTCCATAGTACTGGCTTTTGTTCTGCAACGGGAGCTGCCTTTTCCTGGTTATGCTCAGTCGTATCGAAGCTGCGCTCTGTCGGACTGAGGTCGATCGATTTGTGATCGTCTATCTCCTTGAGATCAATCGATTTATGATCGTCTATTTCCTGTGTCTCATGCGTCTGCTTTGTAACAGTGACGGACGACATGCTAGGAAGAATGAAACAACAGCTACGAACCAGAAGAAAAAAGAAGAAGAAGAAGGGATAAGAGACACAAGATGAAGGATTTAAAAAGTATAAAAGGATTCAGCTAGTACAAGTCACAGGCCTCATCTCAGCAATCTGTAGTTGAGCAATTCAATTCCCAGGTTTTGCAATGCAGGTTGTACTACCTTCCAAATATGGTAATAAAAAGGGCTTTGTGAGACTTCATCGACTGCGTCCATCAAAAACTTATATTTCACTTTTGCTTCAGTACCTTTTAGTCAAAGCAAACTACTGCAAGTGGTAATCGAGATATCATAGTTAATAATGCAGCTCATTATGATTTTTACAATGTCTTTACGAATCTATGATTTCGCCACGTTTCTTGATTTACATCCAATTTTAGTTGCTTGTACTCCCCTTATATGTAAAATAAGGGACAAATCCTGTCCGACGTTTGTAACGATAACGGTAGTGACAAACGTTTTTTCTGCTCTATATCTTTACTCTATTGTGGTCTGTAGCTTCAAACCTTTTATTAAATCTGAAACTGTCCGTCTGAACGTATCTCACGAGGTGAGAGAAAAAAAAGAAAAAGATAGCTGATGATGACTCATCTACTAAAACGTGAGGATTTCGACTGCTCAGTGTATTGTATATCATCCCAAAAACAAACTATTTGCCGATAGGGGTAGGGTTTTTTGGTTACATCGACAGATCCGCCCTTATTTAGTACGTCTGCAGATTCCGGGTAAAATATGTCCTTATTCGAAGTAAGAACTCTCTTTTGCATAACTTAAATTATGTAACGATATTATACAAGTCGCCACAGATCATACAAGCAAATACTAGAGTAATTAAAAACAAAGCGTACTTCAATATTTGTATATTATTCAAAGAGAAACCTTATACGATACTACTTCTTGCTCCACAATGGAAATCATCATCGAAATTGGCAAATTCAAACCATAGAGAATCGGGTTGATCTGATGATAAAGACGATACGTTCGGTGCAAGGACTTCTGATGGTAATTGATTAGTCAGGTCGCATGATAAAGGCGTGGAAGCTGACGCCGCAGGTGTAACAGATGTAATATCATCTTCTAAGGCACTGCCCAATGTGTTATCAGAAAATAATAGTGATGGTGGTTGCATTAAACTTAATTCCGACATGCCCCACGATGGGCCACCCATGGTTGCGTCATATCCTGAAAAGGGTTCATCCTCACTTAATTGGCTCCAGTCATGGTTGGACGGAAGAGAAAAGTCATCCCAAACGTTAGACCGTGCGCCCTCGTCTCCAAATTCATCCTCCGCTTCGTCAGGTTCGTTCATAGGTACAATATTACTACTTGTTGTAGGCTCAATAGGTTCGTCCGCAAATAGATTGAATATGTCGACGTCAGGTTTAGTCTTTGGAGTAGAAATTGCCTCCTTCTTGTCGGCTTCTTGAGCTTCCTTTAGATTTTGAAGTAATTCCTTACTCTTTCGCTGAGCATGGATCACGTCCGATGGTTTGATCCGTCGTCCATTTTGTGCAAAGCTTGCCAAATCCGCGATACACCGGGGACAGCGATAGTTTTCATCTAAAGCATCTTCGGCCACTCCGGTACATTCAAAATGCAACCATGTTTTACAATCATCGCACTGTACCATCATACCAGTATCCTCCGTAGGTTTGTCACAGATACAATGGACGACTGCGTTCGAATCATCTGTATCTTCCCGGGTGGCAGTATCATCTTCATGAGCGCGAAACTTGCAACGGTTCAAGTGGTATGCCAGACCTCCACGATTCTTATACCTTTTGTTACAAGGTTCGCACACAAACGCTCGCGTCCCTAAACAATATGAGTCCGTATTTCTCCTTTGTTACAATGATCAACGTACCATCCTCCAAGGTGATAGGCACGATAGGGACACTTTTACCCTGTGATCTCTTCTGTGCTGGTAACGTCTTTTCACCTGATCTCTTTGTATCTTGGTCTTTGGCTGCTAACGGCCGTTGGGATATACGTTTACGGTCCTTGACAGGTGTTTTAGCCTGCTGCGATTTGATCATGGTAGAAGTAGAAGCGCCGGCAGGACCGTACATTGCAATATTTGACTTTTGCGGATTGTGATAGCTGTTTGTGTAAGGTCTCATATGTGGCCAGTCAATAACATCCTCCATTCGAATGCTCGTTGTTGGCCTTGATCTCTTCTTTTGCATTGTACTACGCGTGAATAGGTTCTTGCCACTGCCAACTGTGGTTAAACCGCATGATGACTGGTGACGTTTTGCGCTCAACTTCACAGGCCGGTGCTCTCGCAAAGTGGGCCATGTGGAGCAATCTTCGGTTCGAAGTGAAGAATAAAGCTTATTATCGCGCTGTTCCACGGACTCAAGTGTGGCGAGAACTCGGAATTTTGCCTGCGATAAGCGAACTTTCAATAGCTCGCTCAGACATTTGATGTTCTCATGACTAAATTCTCCTAATGTTGCTGGGCCTGGCCAAATATTGGCACAGGTCTTATAGAGGGATGGTCGACCACGAAATGACGCTATATCTCCACGTCGCAAGTGCGTATGGCTGTCTGCTTTCGTTGTAAAAAAATCAGAATCATCGTCAGCTCGCAAGCGAGAACGTTTATGTGCAGGCGATCGTATCTCCGGCAAAGCTGGTTTAACGGGAGGAATATGTGGCGATAAGAGCGGTTCAGTAAGATCGATTCGACGGCTTAATTGTTTCAATTGTTCGGAAGACATTCGTGCGCGTCTGCGCCTCCCCTGACTGCTTTGGGAATGTTTCACGGCAGCAGGCGACTTGCCTCCAATTGTAGATCGTGGTCGTGTGGGTTCCACACGATTGTTTGGTGTCTTTGTAAACGTTTGTTGGATTATCGATAGTTTCTTTGTTTCTTGGTTTTCATTATTCGGCTGAGCTGGGCTTCGCACGGTCTGTGAAGGCAACGCCAAATCTCTGTAGTCGATGTTTTCAGTGTTGTTCTCCGCTGATAGCAGCCCTGTCACCAGGAGAGTGGCTGACTGATGGTCGACCTTATCCATCGCCTTTGCTGGACGTATAGGTGTATAGGTGATGTTCTCTGGAAGAAAGGCATCGTCATCGCATTTTGTCCTTTGACGTTGTTGCTGGCGTTGTTGGCCACCGTCATTCAAGTTATCGAGCGATGCAAGCGCCTCATGCTGCTTTTTTCTATGAAAGAGTAACGGTCAGTATAAAAATCCGTTTAATCTGTGAATAACAGAGCATATCCCAATATTGCACCCTATTCTAATGTGACAAGGAACAGAAAGATGAAGCATACTTGATAGCCAGAGGTTCTGTCCTTGTTGCCATAATCTGTCTCCAGGAAGAAAGGCAGTTTTTTTAGGACTGCACGAAGGAGCTTTTTTTTGTGACGTATACCAAAGAAATTTTAGCCATTGTCGGCTTAATAACGCAGTTAACGTGTACTTCTCTTTTCTAAGGGAGCTATAACTATAATAATCATTATTCATTATCGTCCATTGATAAACTGTCTTGTATTTGTGGGAGGTGCTATATAAGTTAAGAAAAAGCTCAATATATGAGTATCAGCGCAGCAGACTAAAAAGTGATCTGGCGGAGATTTTTTGGGATACAATTATTTAATACTTGGCTCACTTCACAGGACATTATCAAAACTGTCCAATGGACGGGAAGTTTTATTTCATTATTTGTTTAAATCCGTAATAGCTGAAGTGTGGCTGAAGTTGACCCTATTATCTTCTGCAAAAGATTGTATTAACATTAGTAAACTTAAAACAACGCAATCCTAAGAGCTACATTAAACAAACTAGTTAGAGACCTAATAACTTAATCAGTATGCCGAACCATATTTTCAGGGGAAACAATTAATGCCAAGGAAGAAAATAACGCATATTTCATACAGTGGCAACATCATAGCATCGTTGTATGACGTTATCACTCATTAGGTGTTGCGCTAGCAGACAGCAATATTCGCTTTCCGGAGAACGAAGCTCGGGAAACATAGCAAGTACTAGATCCCGCGAGACTTTTTTATATCCATTCATTTAAACTAGGGATGAATGTATTTTGTACATCTTTATTCGGTGGAGTAAAAGATTAGTAAATTTGGTCTAGCAGAGCTTCCTTCAAATCGCTGATCCTTCCTGAATACGTTGTCTTTTATACCGAATACCTGGTATTAACTCCGTTGTATCCTATACTTAACAAGCCTTGACCAGAGTGTGTACAAAAGAAATACACTAAATAACCTTAAACAACCGATTATACACAGATATATCAGTACTGGGGCTAAACAATCCGTCACATATCATATCTGTCCTTCAGAAGCGCTTTCGGCAATAACCCATGTTAATCCTGTATACACATACAGCAAGTCGCATTTCAAATTTGTTGACCTGCGCAGCTAAAACCGCTTGATTTCTATTGTTTTTATCATGGAGTACAAATCATCAGTTGATCAACTCATTTGCGGTGAATGAATAGGATTGTTAATCTCACAATTACAAGCATAAAGCAACCTATAGTTTATAGCTCTGTCAATCACGTAGCAAAGTCTTGCATCTTATCAATCTGTAACTATTGATTTTCTTACTTAATGCTGTCGCTATTGATTGGAATGAATCTTATCCAATCTTATCAAGGAATGGCACAATACCAGTTGGTTACTCTACAACAAGAGACTGACACCAACACAATCACGGGTATAGCAGTAAATGTTATTCTGGCTGCCAAATTTGTTATGGCCATTCAATAGGATGTGAAGCAGCATAGAGACCGACTGCTATTAGCTGCTGTTTTGCTGTTTTGCATGAGTTGTTGTAACACTCAAGTCGCTCTATAACAGAGCTCCTATACGAAACAATGTGTGACATACAAGCACGATATGAGAACTCATACAAATTAGTGTTATAGCATTAATAGCAACTTGAAGCTGTAAAATTTCCGTGATATATCAAAGAAACAAGTACACGTTTTTAAAAGGTTTTAGGGTGTCCTTGATTTCTTGAAGAAACTGGACACTTAGATCTTATGGACTCCTATTAAGGCGTTCATTTTCAAAGGTTGAATATTTTTCCGGAGAGGAACGGCGGGATCCGAAAGGAACTCGCCCCGGCCGACCGCCAGAAAATAGGGCACGGCACAAATTACATACTGTCTTTCTCGTTCGCCGACTGTCGGTTTCGCCATGGTATGTGAACACATAATATGGTGTTTTTTTTGGAGGAAAACTGGCGGAATATGCATGGATATCAATGGATAAGTGGACGGATGGGATGGATGGATGGAAAAAGAGATACACCATGATACAACGTGCAGCCAGATGAACATCACTAGCGAAAGAACCAATGAACTAATTCGCGCGTTTTAGGTTAACATTCCTAAGACCAGAAACACCTTCTGCAAGGGCACCAAGTGCAGAAAGCACACCCCTCACAAGGTTACCCAGTACAAGGCCGGCAAGGCATCCCTCTTCGCTCAGGGTAAGAGACGTTACGACCGTAAGCAGTCCGGTTATGGTGGTCAGACTAAGCCCGTCTTCCACAAGAAGGTACGCCTGAAACGAAAAAATGGAGAACATTCGGATGACTAAACTTTCATCATGAGAACAGGCCAAGACCACCAAGAAGATCGTGCTTCGTCTTGAATGCACTGTTTGCAAGTACAAGATGCAGCTTCCTCTTAAGCGCTGCAAGCACTTCGAATTGGGTGGTGACAAGAAGACTAAGGGTGCTGCTCTTGTTTTCTAAACGTTATCATTTGACTTCGGTTGCTATGCGTTAAATAAACGGATGAAAGTTTGTTTTTTTGCGGGCACGGATATTGTAAACTTGCTTTTTTTTTTTTTTTTTTTTTTTTTTTTTTTTCAAAAA